>JAJTIZ010000240.1:0-42536 GCA_021365335.1 Phaeosphaeriaceae sp. PMI808
CAAACTTACTAATATTGCAAACTTACTAATATTGCAAACTTACTAACATTGCGAACTTACTAACATTGCAAACTTACTAGCACTGCAAACTTACTAACGTTTGATTTTATTAAGTTTAGTAAGTTTACTTTTTTTTTTTTTTCTCTCTAAGTACAAAGCGGTACTCGGTGAGTACGGTCTTATGGTTTTGGTGGTGGGGACCATGTTGCGCGGCTTCCGCATACAAATCGTGTCGACTGCGAACCCTTTTCCGCCACCTCAACCCCGCGCTGACAAAATCAAACCCAAAAGTGTTCGCACATTATATGAGAGGAGTAGATGAGATCCCTATTAATCTACTACTCCATACTCAACTTGATTGTAAGTAGTAATTCTATTGCGAAAGCTTTCGGTGGGTGTAGAGGCGCTGTGGGCTTCGGCCTTGGGGTTTAGGGTAGCTTAAGTGCTATACTCCGGCGCCTCCTCTTCAAACTCCGCGATATTAGGCGCTATTGCTTGCAGTAGGTACCGCCCATATTTGCGCGCCTTCGGGCACCCTGGTATCGTACTGGCTAGCCTTGTTTCCTGGGTAGTGGTCGGCTTCGCGCTCGATGTTGGCAACACAAGGGCTCGCAAACTACCCAATTTTTATTAGGTGTAGATCTTTATTCTTTTAAGGGCTGTATGCAATAGAAATATTTTAACGGTAACACCAGATCTATGGCTTGTTGCGGACTAGACCTTAGGAACTTAGTGATCAAAGTAACTTTCTAGGGGTTTATCTAGGGAGACTTACCTGCGGTTCTACTATTCTTGCTTTCATTAACTTAGGTGTCTAGTAGGATTCAAGGCTTAGTCGATCTAATTCTTATAGCTTTCTAGGGGCTTTTTTAGGGATACACGGCTGCGGCTCTACTATTCTCGCTTTCATTAACTTAGGTATTCAGTAGGGTTCAAGGCTTAGTTAACCTAATCCTTGGGGATACTTGGCTGCAGTTTTACTGTTCTCGCTTTCATTAACTTAGGTATTTAGTAGGATTCAAGGCTTAAGTTGATCTAATTCTTATAACTTTCCGGGGGCTTTTTTAGGGATACACGGCTGCGGCTCTACTATTCTCGCTTTCATTAACTTGGGTGTTCGGCAGGGTTTAAGGCTTAGTTAACCTAATCCTTAGGGATACTTAGCTGCGGTTTTACTGTTCTCGCTTTCATTAACTTAGGTGTTTAGTAGGATTTAAGGCTTAAGTTAATCTAATTCTTATGACTTTCCGGGGGCTTTTTTAGGGATACACGGCTGCGGCTCTGCTATTCTCGCTTTCATTAACTTGGGTATTCGGTAGGGTTTAAGGCTTAGTTAACCTAATCCTTAGGGATACTTGGCTACGGTTTTACTATTCTCGCTTTCATTAACTTGGGTGTTTAGTAGGATTCAAGGCTTAAGTTAATCTAATTCTTGTGACTTTCTGGGGCTTTTTTAGGGATACACGGCTACGGCTCTACTATTCTCGCTTTTATTAACTTGGTGTTCGGCAGGGTTTAAGGCTTAGTTGACCTAATCCTTGGGATACTTGGCTGCGGTTTTACTGTTCTCGCTTTATTAACTTGGGTGTTTAGTAGGATTCAAGGCTTAAGTTGATCCAATTCTTGTGACTTTCTAGGGGCTTTTTTAGGGATACACGGCTATAGCTCTACTATTCTCGCTTTTATTAACTTGGGTGTTCGGTAGGGTTTAAGGCTTAGTTAACCTAATCCTTAGGGATACTTAGCTGCGGTTTTGCTGTTCTCGCTTTCATTAACTTAGGTATTTAGTAGGATTCAAGGCTTAAGTTAATCTAATTCTTGTGACTTTCTAGGGGCTTTTTTAGGGATACACGGCTGCGGCTCTGCTGTTCTCGCTTTATTAACTTGGTATTCGGCAGGGTTCAAGGCTTAGTTACCTAATCCTTGGGATACACGGCTGCAGCTCTACTGTTCTCGCTTTCATTAACTTAGGTATTTGGCAGGGTTTAAGGCTTAGTTGACCTAATCCTTAGGGATACACGGCTGCGGCTCTACTGTTCTCGCTTTCATTAACTTAGGTATTCAGTAGGGTTCAAGGCTTAGTTGACCTAATCCTTAGGGATATATGGCTGCAGCTCTACTGTTCTCGCTTTTATTAACTTAGGTGTTCAGCAGGGTTCAAGGCTTAGTTAACCTAATACTTGGGGATACTTAGCTGCGGTTTTACTATTCTCGCTTTCATTAACTTAGGTATTTAGTAGGATTCAAGGCTTAAGTTGATCCAATTCTTGTGACTTTCTAGGGGCTTTTTTAGGGATACATAGCTACGGCTCTACTGTTCTCGCTTTTATTAACTTAGGTATTCAGTAGGGTTCAAGGCTTAGTTAACCTAATCCTTAGGGATACTTGGCTGCAGTTTTACTATTCTCGCTTTCATTAACTTAGGTGTTTAGTAGGATTCAAGGCTTAAGTTGATCCAATTCTTGTAACTTTCCAGGGGCTTTTTTAGGGATACACGGCTGCAGCTCTACTGTTCTCGCTTTTATTAACTTAGGTGTTCGGCAGGGTTCAAGGCTTAGTTAACCTAATACTTAGGGATACTTGCTGCGGTTTTGCTTTCTCGCTTTCATTAACTTAGGTGTTCAGTAGGGGTCTACGGTTGCTATTAACCTAGCTTACGCGGGGTTTAGGGCTGCTATTGCATTAACCTAGTAAAACGTCACATACTAGTAAGAAAGGCCTAGGGGTTGGGTTTTACTAGATTATAATGATTACGGGGCAACGAAGCGGTATTCAAACTTTGCTTGGTGTAGGGTGTTTATCTTACCTTTGCGCCTAACTGGCCCTGTTACTTATACTAACTTACCTAGCGCAACTTAAAGTTAGTAGGAGATAACATAAATGAATCACTCTTAGCCCTATTCTAGGGCTAAGTAGGTGAGTAATCCTAACTCCTAGTCGGAACGCTGAGTCCCTTGGTTCTCAAGGGTGGGCGAAGAACTAGAAAGCTTATAGCGGTAGGCTGCGGCACGCGTCTATTTAAGAGCTAGGTAATTTTTGAACGCACTTCCCTAGACATTACCGCACCTGGACGCCTGGGGATTATCGGCGTCTAGAAGAGAAACTAGACTCCTAGTAAAGCTGCTTGGAGACTAGATGCCCTACTTTAGAAAGATTTGGAGGCGTCTCCAAGGAGTACAAATAGGTTTGTAATAAGCGTTAAGGCGCACCTTTAACTATCTAGTAACTATATATTTGTATTTATTGTTTTTCTTTATACCTTCTTGTATCCTGTTTTTCTTTATACCTTCTTGTATCCTGTTTTTTTTTATACCTTCTTGTATCCTATTTTTTGTCTTAAATTTAACATGAATACCTCCCTGGAATTTCAATTCTTTCGCTAACCCTTACCCCTACCCCTTCCCCCCCCCAGATCTGGATTTCGATTCTTCTGCTAATACTTATTCCTATCCCCTCCTCTCCTCTAGATCTAGACCTACTCTTTTTATCGACACTTCTTTTCTACCGCTCCCCCTTGGATTTAAACTGGAGAAATACTACTATTAATACCGCTATACCGTTGCTCATCAGGTCACCCTAAATCCTACGCTTATGCGCAACCCTAACCAACTGTAATACTCCTAGACATCGTTGAGATTAGGAGTGGAAGAGCCTGCCTGCTGAACCCAACTTGCTCTAGGACTGCACTACTGGACTCCCTAGCTGTATATATACCCGCTACAACTGATATATATATATACGGCCACTGCAGGGAAGTTGAGAGTCTTTTCCTGTTGCGTAAAGCTTCTGTGTAATTCTACACTAATAACAAGTGTAGCTGCCTGCTTATATTGGATTTTACTTCGAAATATATCGTAAAGCAGTCGATTATTTATACTATCTGGGTGGGTGCAAGTAGGAGAAGAATGCAGCTAGGGTAGATTATTGGGCAGCTCTTCTCTAGACCCTCAGATAGTATGCAAGCAGACATCTATTAGCTATTTTATCGAATTTCTGGACTAGTATAGCTCTTTCACGTGCCTTTTTTGCCTCGGAGTCATGCCATTCCGTTACACCCTCACCACACCTATCGCACCTTGCGCCATCAACAGCTACGCACGATACTTCCCGCCCATCAATATATGCACTCATTATAGCCCTTCGACATATACCGCGCCCTGCCTGGACAAATTCGTGCATAGCCGCTTGATCAAGTGCTCGCCAATCCCTACGGCTTCTTAGTAGGGGATTAGTAGCCCGCTTCTCTTCTACTAAGATAACTGAATCAACTACCTTACCTCTACGCCCTCCCTGACTAGACTCTTGCGCATAATCGATTATGCTATATAGCTCGCCAACATAGAGTATGCGTATAATACCTGGATAATCAACCCTAGTACCTAGTGCTAATATAGCAACAATTAGCCCGCCTGTCTTGAGCCACTTAGTAATCTGTAGTGCTCGCCCTTTAGGATCAAGACCAGCATAGTAGTAGGGGTAACTAAGATTTAAAGCAACCTCCTTACACAGTTTCTTGGTGCGGTAGTATATTATGCCTTTTAGACCAGCAAGTTGGCTCTGCACTATTGACTAATTTGGTAGCCTTTTTTATAAGCTGTCCGGATGGGCAGCGCTGCATAAGGTAGCGAATATTTAGGCGTACTGTACTAGCTCGGATGTACTATGCTGTTTGTACAAGTATTGCTTCTCCAGTTCATGCTCTAAGCAAGGGGGTTGGGTTGCTGTTAGTAGTAGGAATGGACAGGCAGCGAGCGCAGGTTTCTTAACAACGACAGCTTCTCCGGTAATCGCTGCTGGTGTAGGATAGGTGGCACTCATCTAAATAACTCTCCGCAGCCTCTTTTACTGAAGTAGCTGCTGTGCATATTTTATAAAACCCTAGGAACCAGCACAATTAGCGCTTACTACTACTATAGTAGCTGCATACTCTACGCCTTTTACCACTCTATATACTAATACTAATAGCCTGCAGTCGATCTTTCAGGCTATTTAACAGCTCCGGAATGGAATTACAACAATAGTAACCCTAGGATCCTTAAGGCAAGCAGGAGCAAGGAAAAGTAGGCTCTTCCCTCCACCTATAGGCAGTACGACTACTAGTAGTGACTCCCAGCAACTACAGCCTTTAGGGTAATCTTTTGCTCCTCTGACTTATAGCATGTGTTGCTTTGACTAAGCGATTTCTAGAGGGTAAGTTGAAGTTGGTGGTAGAGCTTATTTCTAGTTCCGGCCTTGCAACACTATGCTTCTTAGGCTCCTGGGTATGCTGGTATGCCTTATTACTGCCTAGGACCGGCCCAAGTACTCCTAAATCTATGGCGCCTTAAGCGATAACTGAGGCCGCTTCTTACCTGCCTTATCCTGGTCGGGTGAGGAGCATCTAATCTAGGCGTACTACTGGGCAGGTTGAGGAAACTATGCTACTGTAAGCTAAGCCGCCGGAAGAACTGTATCGAACGGGCGCTTAGATTTTGGATAATGTCCGCTGATACACTATATGACTGGTTGCCAATCTGCTCAGTTCGGCCTGCCTGGAGATTAAGGCCACCCTTAAGCTCTATCTCTGTTCCTCTACTGCCTCCTCACCAACTCCTTTGTAGGTGCCGTAGGTAAATTCTTGGCTGATAAATTCTCGGCCAATAGTTGCAACTACATGCCGGTATTCAAGGATTGTAAGCCGAAGCCTAACCGTATACTTGTTTCCCTCGCCATTACCTGTGTTAGCCGGTCAGTCTCCCAAGGCCCTTTACTGTTGGACTAAATATAATCGCTTCTTGTTTGACCCTGTACCTCGCCTAGCAGGTATTCTCTTAAGGGCAAGATATAGGCAAGGTACATAATAAAGAGCTGGCCAACCGGCTTAGGTAAAAAACGGGGTATAACCTTAGGCTTATCCTACTGCGACTGGGTCTTACTGTAGCGGACTACAAGTGCTACCTGCCTATCTATAATATAGATATTACGGTCCTGCAGGAAGCCATTGCGAAACCGAGTAGAGCTGATCTCTGTACCTCTAGCTGGCTGGCCGCTGGTTACATGGGCAAGAAAGAATAATTGCTCTAGGAAGCTATCCGTTTCTTGGAGATATTGGCGTACTCCTTGGGGTTCTAATGGTCGTTAATATACATCTTCTGGCCCTGGGGCTATCTACTACCCGCTGGACGATCTATGGAAGGCCTTTATCTAACCTATTCTCTGGTCGACTGAGAAGAGAGTGTCCCCGGGTGATATAGGATACATCATCTTCTAGGTTAATTAAGGATATCTGGAAGCGATTCTCCTGGTTAGGGACTATCATCAACTTCTCCTATAGTACTGTCTTAGCTATTACTAGTACACTAGTAACTATTTCTTTAAAGCGGCTTATAATAATAGGCCGCCCCTGGAAGTAAAGGATACGATAATCCTTGGACTACTGCATTGTAGCCTCGTTTGCTGTATTGAAGGTAATATGCTTAGCATATGCAAGTAGGCTGATGATAGTACTATAAGGGCTATAGGATCATCTACCAAGTACTGCTGGCGCTGCTGTTGAAAAAGGAGCCGTTCTTTTTTGCCCTGCTGCTCACGCTAGGCCGCCGGAAGGAGAATCTCAGCGGATAATACCCTAATACAATAGACGATGCCCGCTAGTATATATGAGTAATCCTGTGCTAGCCGCAGGCGCTGGGTCTCAGGGTTAATACCTAAAACCGCTAGGAAATGGATTAGGCCGCTAGTGAAAGGATTATTTTCAATTTCCTGGAATATAAAAGCGCCGAAAAGTTCCTTAGCCCTCTGTATTTGGGTTGCTTCATCGTTAAGGTGCAAGGAATGTATAAGGGCATAGCTAGCTCTTGCTGCTGGCCTACCAAGGAAATAGGGCCTTTGCGTCATGTAGGGGATTATCACTGGCTAAGTTATCCTCTTCTTCCTCTGCTAGCGCTATTGCAACCCGGAGGCAGTAGCAGATAAATCGCTTAAGGTACTAAGTATAGCGTTGCTGCGAGTCTTGGTTTTGGAGCCTTGCAAGTGCCTTGTATCGATTTCGCTACTTTTTGGACTTCGCAGCCAGCGCCTAGTCTCTAGCGATAAGGTTGAGAGGCTAGCTATACACTGCTCGATAAGTAGCTCTGTAACCTTTGCTGCCTGACTAAGTATTAGATCATTGCGGTCTGGTAGGCGGCTTGCCTGGCTAAGCTGAGCCAGATTTCGATTACTTAGGTGTTTTGGCCACCCATTTCGATTAAACCAGCCTGTATTATCCGGATTTTTTACTAACCCCTCAGCAATTTTTAGCTCTTCCTCTTGCCTCTGCTGAGTATCCTGAACTTTAGCTAGAATTAGGCTTGCCTTATTCTTAGCTGAAGTAGCTCCTTGCTGTAGAGAGGTAGGCTCATTTGTAGGATATGAGACTATAAAGTATCGCTGAAAGCCCCAGTCTGGAAGAACGTTTGTACCTTAACTTGGCTCCAATGATGGTTGTTAGCTGGGCTATAGTACCAGCTATGTTGCTTATTACAGTGCTGCTGGATAGCAGGTCGGCTGGTACTAATAAAGCTACAGCCCTTTTCTTGACAGGCAAAGGCATTAAGCGGCTCTCCAAGAATTGGAATTGGTAGGCTATAAGGTATAGGTAAGGGTATTTCGTGAGGTAGTTTAAGAGGAAGCTGGTTAAATCCCCTTTGTTCTTGGATTATGCGGTAAGTCTTACGTGATAGTTGGTGGGTATTCTGGAGGTGGGTAGCCCAATTTCTTACTGCACCATGTTGCCGGCATACTATAACGCTATACTCTGGTAGGTAATGAAGTAGGTCTACTGCCTGGTTTTGAAAAGCCTGGTCTACCTGCTGTATCGGCGGCATAGTACCTAGCGGCTCTAGCTTATAGTTAGGGAGTTGCTGGCCTGGTGTTGTTGGGGGTTCTGCTACTAGGTAGGTGCTTGGGGGTGTTATTATGGTGGGGTGGTAGTAGGGTAGTTGTGTAGGTGGCTACTGTTGTGGGGTGTTTGGTTTTTTTGATTTTGCTTATGTAACGTTAACTTTGATTTTGCAACGTTAACTTTAGTGCACAACTTCAACGTGCTGCATCTCTACAACGAGAGTAGCTACACAAAATCTGAGTAAAGATTTAGAATCGCAGTAGCTTTCTCTATAAAATAGCCTCTTTAGATTATTTTATTATGTCCTAGTTCAAAAGTTCACTAGCGCCATTCCCACTCTCCATTCCCACTTTGATTTTCTTCTTGGCGGCCCTAATGTCAAGGGTCTGATTGGTGCCAAGCGTCTATTTCCAGTGGGAATGGAGGTGTCCTCTCGGTTAGGCTAATAGAGGAGCTAAGGAGCTCCCTAATAGCCAGGTCAGCTATTAGCCTTTATTCTAAGCTAAGCTTTATAGGTAGTCTTCTCTTGCGCGCTAAAGGTCGTAGTACAAGTATATGTTGCGATTTAGTTCCCTACTAATACAGTCACTAGCGAAACCAGCTTCCCCTCGTCTGCGCTACACAGTAGGCAGGGATTAAGCGCCCTACCTGCTATATTCAGCATAATAGTGCTAATTAACCGGCGACTCGTGCGAGCTAAAGATTGCAGAGCAGTGGCCGACACCAAACCTGCTTGCATCTTTACTAAAATAGAGAGTATTTTTGCCGCGTACATCCTACACAACTTGTTGAGGTTGCATTATTTTTAGAATATAGGAATAGCGAACCAATACACTCTAAAAAAGCGAACCAAGACACTGTCTTAGTTCGTATAATCCTTATCAGAAATACACTATATTTCTTTGTGTAATATTCTTAGTAGGGGACGTAAGGCTAAAATAGAAAGCACGGGCCTTTGAAATCAGGAATCTAGGGGATTACGAGCGTAAATACTAGTAGTAGGCCTTAATCATCACCTTATAGGGTAGAGACCAAGACTAGGTATAGCATTTATAACGAATAAATAAATAGTTACTATAGAGTTAACGACTAGAAAGATATAGTTGCATTTAGATCTAGATCTAAGGAGTGGACGCAGTTGGATGCATTCTTTTCTATATAAAGAGGGCTATACGGGAGGAAAGGGAAAGATAGTAATATAAATAAGGCTCCCTAGGCTATGTGCGTGCGTTGCGGCTGATCTTCCGTTGGACGATTCACGGGCCTCGGGACTGATACTTCACATTATCCCATATAGGGCAGGCCTCGAACTGCGGCCACAAGCTGAGGATAACGCGGCGCTCTTATTAAACAAGCGGGTTTGCACTTAATGCCTTCTCCACGTGAGCTATAAGAAGGTGCACCTAGAAGTCTTTATATGATTGGCTCGCATGAAAGTATAGGGGATATACAATATCTACGGCTATAGGCTCGTAACCTCTGCTCCTTAGAAGTCTAGCGTACGCCTTTCGTCCTTCCTTGTCGTGTTGTTTAAGGATATGAGTCCGGAGCTTATCTAGGGGTTTACGCTAGGTATGGATGCGATACGAGCACCTTGGCATTGGACAGACGCGATAGAGACCGAGTCTCGTGGCGGGTGTGTCCTACTAAGTATGCAGGGTTAACATGTCCCGTGTGAGGCTTGTTGCGCAGCCTAGATTAGGGTAATCAAAGAGTGCTTCTTCGTCATGACTAGTAAGCATGTAGTCTATAAGCTTGTCCTTTCTAGTGAACCCGTGTTGGCCTGTGCGTCGGCAGTACTAAGCAACGCATGCAAATTCACGATCGGTAATATGCTTCTTCTGATGACGGATGAGGTCGGTGCGGCGCTTGAATGTCGTATAACCGCAACCGTCGACGCTGCATGTTAAGGCTAGCGCTTGGTTAAATAAAGCTGATAGATTTATCTTAATAATAGTTGAAGAGATACTGTTGTTGTGTAGCGTTAAAGCTAGAGTTAAGGCGTAGGTATCTCCCTGGGCGATCCGCGGGGCGCTAGCGTAAGAGAGGGCCCTGCTATACTAGTAGATAATTCTAACCTGGCCAACCTACTCCGCCCCTCTATTAGCTTACGCCTTTTTTTTTACCTACCCTTTACTAGGCTGTCCTAGAATAGGGTTCTCGTTCTAGACCAGCCCGAAGGAATCGTGTATTAGCCCTTCGTCGTTCGCCGTCCAATTAAGCTCTTCGAGATACTCCTAAGGCGAGATAAAGTTTATCTCCTAATTAAAGGTGCTAACATAGTCTAATATAATTGGCTGGACGCGTCCTTGCGAAAAGGGCAACGATAAGGCTGAGGGGCGGTGAGGCGATAATAGTAGGCTGAAGCGAGGCAGTCGACGTTCGTGTGCGAATAGTAGTAGTGAATAGGAGGGAAAGGTAGTTAAGAGGGTGCTGGGACACTATCTCTTTATGCGTTATAGTAGTAGAAGGGCACGCCTGCCGTTGCGTAATAATACGGGCCTAGTTAGGTATAGCGTGTAGAGAGTATAAGTCGTGTTAGCTCGCCTTAATTGTTCTAGTTCAACCCAACCGTGTATTAGCGGCGCGTATACTACAATCTTCAGCGCGCGCGAGTACCTTCCTAGAGGTAACTTTCTATCCTTTTGTTCCTATACGTAATAGGCTAGAATACTAGTATTATATCTACTCTAGTTATAGCCCGTCTCGCGAGCTGGTACCTCTACTATTTCCGTAAAATACTTTCCTTCAATTTATCTATATCTAGGTCTACGTCTCTAGAGTCTTTAGGTGCGTCTCTTCTATACGCTACGCGATAGTATACTTCTTACTACCCCTACCTAGCTGTAACTTGAAATAATAATAGTGCTAGGTATTTAAGCTAGTAGCCTTAGTTTAAAGCTATTCTAAGCACCTTTTCTGAACCTAACGTACTTGAATCCAATATATATATACTAAAATGTACGCCTAGCTGATATTTATTATTACTAACAACTTAATCCAATGAGCGCACGTTGGATTCACCGCCCTAGGAGCAAAAGGAGCTCCTAAATAACCAGTTCAGCTATTAGCCTTTCTTCTAAGCTAAGCTTTGTAGGTAGTCTCCTCTTGCGCGCTAAAGGTTATAGTGTAAGTTGTAAACAGCCACCCGTAATATAGTTACTAGCGAAACCTAGCTTTCCCTCGGATGCAATTACAACTAATAAGTTTGCGCTATACTGTAGGCAGGGATTATAGTGCCCTACTTGCTATATTCAGTATAGCGGCGATTAATTAGCGACTAGTACATGCTAAAGATTACAGTACTGTTAAAATTGTACTTTTGTTAGATAGATGCGCGAACTAGAGATCGGACTTTTGACTAATTAGTAGATTCTAGGTACTACCGGAATCCGTCGGCAATATACCAGCTTAATAGTAAGGGCAGCGACTACGAGCTCGAAGCCAATAAAGGCGTTTACACGTGAAAAGGGATTATTACGTTACATAACTATAAAATTAAAGATAATACTTACCCTAATAAAGGGATGCTAATAGTCACGAGCTTATAATATCCTCAATAAGGGGGTTATAAAGAGGAGCGTTAGTAAGTATATCTTAGAGGCGCCTATTAGAGAAAGTAGACAGCGTAATCTTTTAATTTAATTAATTCTTTTGATTATATAAATCTTTCGAGTGACTATTAAATCTAGTAACTTTGTACTAGTCCTTATCGATACGCGTGCCCTAATATCCAGGAACGCCGATACATAGACTTTGCGCATATATTAACTTTTAAACCTACTTGCATCTTTACTAAAATAGAGAGTATTTTACCGCGCACATCCTATACAACTTGTTAAGGTTGCATTATTTTTAGAGTATAGGAATAGCAAACCAATACGCTCTGAAAAAGCGAACTAAGACACTGTCTTAGTTCGTATAATTATTACTAGAAGTAGTCTATTTATATATAAATTCTTCTTCTTCTATTATTAATACGGTGTAGAAACACGTATATAGTTATTATAATAGTAGTCGTCGTAATATTATTATTCGTAAGGTCAGGCTAGCCTTACTCGCTCGCTTGTAGCTATATAGGCGACGAACACCAACATAACTACAACGGCATTACTATCGGTTTTCCATCACTACAGCTGTTATATTATAATTCTGAAGAGTGCAAAATATGCGCTATACTGCGCTGCACGTTCCTATAAGGTTACATTAGACTAGGCCTTATTTAAACCTTATGGTTTTGGTTTTAGTTTTTAAATCCCGTAAGGTCGCGACAGGGGTCGTGCACGGTGCACATTTAAATCCTATAGACTCTATAGGGTTATAGTAGAATAGTTAGCGGTTAACTAACTTCCTTAGTATCCTCAACTAGTTCAGTATACCCTAGTAGCTTAGTTTCCTCTACTAATTAAGCGGTTATACCTTATCTACTAGTAGTTATATCTTATTTACTAGTAGTTATATCTTATCTACTAGTAGTTATACTTTATCTACTAGTACTTATATCTTATCTACTATTATCTATACCTTATCTATAGTAGATATACTTTATTTATTAGTACTTATATTTTATTTACTAGTAGCTATATACTATTTACTACTAGTTATATCTTATTTACTAGTATTTATATTATATTTACTACTACTTTCTATTATAACTACTAATAAAACTTCTATTCTATTAATTACTATAAAATAAACTCGATTTTCTCTAGATTATAGTAATATAAACTTTATTCTAAAACTTTATAATATTTTCTAACGAAAAACTTATTACTCTATTACTATTAAACTTAATTATAATTATTATTATTTCTTCTAATTTAATAAAGAATTAAAACTTAAATAAAATATATAATAAAACTTTTATATATTTACTATTATTAAATACTAAATAAACTCTTATTATATTATTTATATAATTTATAAATATATATATATATTACTAAATATACTTAATAAACTATTAATTAACTAAAGTAAAAACTTAATTATTAAGAATTATTCTAAAATTTTCTTATTATACTTACTTATTTTAAAAATATAATTTAATAATTTTTTTATTAGAAAATACTATAATAATAGTATAATAGTATTAAATATACTTATTTTAAAATATAATTTAATAATTTTTTATTAGAAAATACTATAATAATAGTATAATAGTATTAAGATATACTTTTATTTTAGTAAAAATACTAAATATTACTATACTATCTATAATAGAAATTTATATAATATTAATAAAATTAACTTCTATATAATTATTTTTATCTTTATAGAAATTATTATTACTTTAAAATAATATAATTAGATTAAATATATAAAACTAGAGAATTATAAATAGATAATCTTTTTACTTCTTTTTTTTTTAATCTTTTAATATTAGTAAGTTTATAACTTACTTTATTTTATTTATCTAGTTTTTTAAATATTAGTAAGTTTATAATTTACTTTATTTTATTTTTTAAATATTAGAAAGTTTAGAATATTAGTAAGTTTATAATTTAATTAATTTAATTAATTTAATTTATTTAATTTTTTAAATATTAGTAAGTTTAGAATATTAGTAAGTTTATAACTTATTTTTTTTTAACTTTTTAAATACTTATAAGCTTATACTTAACTTTTTTTAATTAATACTATAATTATCTATATATAGTTACTCTATCTATTATATACTATAGAGTATATATAGTAAGAGCTTCTAGTAAAGGAGTAACTAGATATATAGGCCTATAGCTTATATATATAATTTCCCTATATAGATTATAAATAATTATATATAGAAGAATAACCTTAAATATATATATAGATCTAAGAGTTTATACTTAACCCCTATATAATAATATACTAAGTTTACTATATACTTTTATACTATAGAGGAAGTCTATAAATAATAATTAAAGTACTAGTAGATTATAGATAAATTTATTTAATTATTTTTAAGTATTAAAATCTTAAATACTATAATTTAAATTTTTTATTTTTTTATTTAAATATTTAAGTATTTTATTATTAATTAATTTCTTATTATATATAATTATATTTTTATAATATTAGTAAGTTTAGTATATTAGTATATTTATAACTTAATTTTTTTTATTTTTTTAATTTTTCGAATATTAGTAAGTTTATAACTTACTTTTTTTAATTTATTTAATTTTTTAAATATTAGTAAGTTTAGAATATTAGTAAGTTTATAACTTATCTAATTTAGTATTTTTAATTATTACTATAATTAAAGAATTAGTAGGTTAATAATAAATTTATTTAATTATTTTTTAATAGTAAAGTCTTAAATAGTTTAATTTAAAATATATTTATATACTATTTTTATTTTATTTCTACTTTATTTAAATATTTAAGTATATTATATATAGTTCTATTTTTATTATATTTATTTTAGTATTATCTAAATACTATAATATTTATAAAATAGAATTATATAATTACTTTAGTATTATATATACTATATTAAATAGTTATTAATTTTAATTACTATAATTCTTATTTTTAAAACTAAAAATACTTTTAAAAATATACTATATACTATATAAAAGTTATATTATATTTAAAAATATTTCTAATAGTACTCTACTTTTATTACTTTTATTAAGTTTAGTAAGTTTTTTTTTTTTTTTCTCTAAGTATAAAGCGTACTTAGTAAGTACGGTCTTATAGTTTTAGTAGTAGGGACTATGTTGCGCGGCTTCCGCATATAAAACGTGTCGACTGCAAACCTTTTTCCGCTACCTTAACCCCGCGATGATAAAATCAAACCTAAAAGTGGTCGCACATATTATAAGAGAGAGTTTACTAGTACTACCCCCTAAAATTTTCAATATATAGGCAGCTAAACTCGGGGCGCATAGGCAGCTATACGCTAGGCACTTACCTACTAGTTTAGCGGCTCTACCCCCTAATCGTTTAGCGCATAGGCAGCTAAACTCGGGGCGCATAGGTAGCTATACGCTAGGTACTTACCTACTAGTTTAGCGGCTCTACCCCCTAATCGTTCGCGCATAGGTAGCTAAACTCGGGCGCATAGGTAGCTAGACGCTAGGTACTTACCTACTAGTTTAGCGGCTCTACCCCCTAATCGTTCAGCGCATAGGCAGCTAAACTCGGGGCGTATAGGTAGCTATACGCTAGGCACTTACCTACTAGTTTAGCGGCTCTACCCCCTAAACTTTAGTATATAGGTAGCTAAACTCGGGCGCATAGGTAGCTAGACGCTAGGCACTTACCTACTAGTTTAGCGGCTCTACCCCCTAATCGTTTAGCGCATAGGTAGCTAAACTAGGGCGCATAGGCAGCTATACGCTAGGCACTTACCTACTAGTTTAGCGCTCTACCCCCTAAACTTTCGGCACATAGGCAGCTAAACTCGGGGCGCATTAGTAGCTAGATGCTAGGCACTTGCCTGCTAGTTTGGCGGCTCTATAAGCCAACTTACTAATATTGCAAACTTACTAATATTGCAAACTTACTAATATTGCAAACTTACTAATATTGCAAACTTACTAACATTGCGAACTTACTAACATTGCAAACTTACTAGCACTGCAAACTTACTAACGTTTGATTTTATTGTGTTAGTAAGTTTAATATTATATTTTTTTTAACTAAGTCGAACTAGTCTAGTACCTAAGGTTTTTGCGATTTTTAGTAAGAAAATTGGTTTTGCGCAACTTCCGCATATAAAACGTGTCGACTGCAAACCTTTTTCCACTACCTTAACCCCGCGATAAAAAATCAAACCTAAAAGTAGTCGCACATACTATAAGAGAGAGGAGTTTACTAGTACTACCCCCTAAACTTTCAGCATATAGGTAGCTAAACGCGGGGCGCATAGGCAGCTAGACGCTAGGCACTTATATACTAGTTTAGAGCTCTACCCCCTAAACGTTCAGCGCATAGGTAGCTAAACGCGGGTACTTACCTACTAGTTTAGCGGCTCTACCCCCTAATCGTTCGGCGCATAGGTAGCTAAACTCGAGGCCTATAGGTAGCTATACGCTAGGCACTTACCTACTAGTTTAGCGGCTCTACCCCCTAAACTTTTAGCGTATAGGCAGCTAAACTCGGGGCGCATAGGTAGCTATACGCTAGGCACTTACCTACTAGTTTAGCGGCTCTACCCCCTAAACTTTCGCACATAGGTAGCTAAACTCGGGGCGCATTGTAGCTAGATGCTAGGCACTTACCTACTAGTTTAGCGGCTCTATAAGCCAACTTACTAATATTAAAACTTACTAATATTGTAAACTTACTAGTACTATAAACTTACTAACGTTTGATTTTATTGTATTAGTAAGTTTGCAGTACTAGTAAGTTCGTAATATTAGAAAGTTTGCAAACTTTAGGTACTAGACTAGTTCGACTTAGTTAAAAAATATATAATATAAAACTTACTAACGTTTGATTTTATTATATTAGTAAGTTTAATATTATATTTTTTTTAACTAAGTTAAACTAGTCTAGTACCTAGGTTTTTGCGATTTTTAGTAAGAAAATTGGTTTCCCGCAACTTCCGCATACAAAACATGTCGACTGCGAACCCTTTTCTCTACCTTAACCCCGCGCTAATAAAATAAACCTAAAAGTAGTCGCATATTATATAAGAGGAGTAGATAAGATCCCTATTAATCTACTATTCTATACTTAACTTAATTATAAGTAGTAATTCTATTGCGAAAGCTTTTAGTAGGTATAGAGGCGCTATAGGCTTCGGCCTTAGGGTTTAGGGTAGCTTAAGTACTATACTCTAGCGCCTCCTCTTTAAACTCCGCGATATTAGGCGCTATTACTTATAGTAGGTACCGCCTATATTTGCGCGCCTTCGGGCACCCTAGTATTATACTAGCTGGCCTTATTTCCTAGGTAGTAGTCGGCTGCGCACTTATTACTAGCATATTACTAAGGGCTTAGCAATACTACCTAATTTTTATTAGGTATAGATCTTTATTCTTTTAAGGGCTATATGAATAGAAATATTTCAATAGTAATACTAGATCTATAGCTTATTGCGGACTAGACCTTAGGGAACTTAGTAATTAAAGTAACTTTCTAGGGGTTTATCTAGGGAGACTTACCGTAGTTCTACTATTCTTACTTTTATTAACTTAGGTATCTAGTAGGATTAAGGCTTAGTCGATCTAATTCTTATAGCTTTCTAGGGGCTTTTTTAGGGATATACGGCTAGCTCTACTATTCTCTTTTATTAACTTAGGTATTAGTAGGGTTTAAGGCTTAGTTACCTAATCCTTAGGGATACTTAGCTATAGTTTTACTATTCTCGCTTTTATTAACTTAGGTATTTAGTAGGATTTAAGGCTTAAGTTAATCTAATTCTTATAACTTTCTAGGGGCTTTTTTAGGGATATACGGCTACGGCTCTACTATTCTCGCTTTTATTAACTTAGGTATTTAGTAGGGTTTAAGGCTTAGTTAACCTAATCCTTAGGGATACTTAGCTATGGTTTTACTATTCTCGCTTTTATTAACTTAGGTGTTTAGTAGGATTTAAGGCTTAAGTTAATCTAATTCTTTAACTTTCTAGGGGCTTTTTTAGGGATATACGGCTACGGCTCTACTATTCTCGCTTTTATTAACTTAGGTATTAGTAGGGTTTAAGGCTTAGTTAACCTAATCCTTAGGGATACTTGCTAGGTTTTACTATTCTCGCTTTTATTAACTTAGGTATTTAGTAGGATTTAAGGCTTAAGTTAATCTAATTCTTATAACTTTCTAGGGGCTTTTTTAGGGATATAGCTACGGCTCTACTATTCTCGCTTTTATTAACTTAGGTATTTAGTAGGGTTTAAGGCTTAGTTAACCTAATCCTTAGGGATATATAGCTGCGGCTCTACTATTCTCGCTTTTATTAACTTAGGTATTTAGTAGGGTTTAAGGCTTAGTTACCTAATCCTTAGGGATATACGGCTCAGCTCTACTATTCTCGCTTTTATTAACTTAGGTATTTAGTAGGGTTTAAGGCTTAGTTAACCTAATACTTAGGGATACTTAGCTATAGTTTTACTATTCTCGCTTTTATTAACTTAGGTATTTAGTAGGATTTAAGGCTTAAGTTAATCTAATTCTTATAACTTTCTAGGGGCTTTTTTAGGGATATACGGCTACGGCTCTACTATTCTCGCTTTTATTAACTTAGGTATTAGTAGGGTTTAAGGCTTAGTTAACCTAATCCTTAGGGATACTTAGCTACAGTTTTACTATTCTCGCTTTTATTAACTTAGGTATTTAGTAGGATTAAGGCTTAAGTTAATCTAATTCTTATAACTTTCTAGGGGCTTTTTTAGGGATATACGGCTCGGCTCTACTATTCTCGCTTTTATTAACTTAGGTATTAGTAGGGTTTAAGGCTTAGTTAACCTAATACTTAGGGATACTTAGCTAGTTTTACTATTCTCGCTTTATTAACTTAGGTATTTAGTAGGGGTCTATAGTTACTATTAACCTAGCTTACGCGGGTTTAGGGCTACTATTATATTAACCTAGTAAAACGTTATATACTAGTAAGAAAGGCCTAGGGTTAGGTTTTACTAGATTATAATAATTACGGGGCAACGAAGCAGTATTTAAACTTTACTTAGTATAGGGTATTTATCTTACCTTTACGCCTAACTAGCCCTATTACTTATACTAACTTACCTAGCGCAACTTAAAGTTAGTAGGAGATAATATAAATAAATTACTCTTAGCCCTATTCTAGGGCTAAGTAGGTAAGTAATCCTAACTCCTAGTTGGAACGCTAAGTCCCTTAGTTCTTAAGGGTAGGCGAAGAACTAGAAAGCTTATAGTAGTAGGCTGCGGCACGCGTCTATTTAAGAGCTAGGTAATTTTTAAACGTACTTCCCTAGATATTACCGCACCTAGACGCCTGGGATTATTAGGTCTAGAAGAGAAACTAGACTCCTAGTAAAGCTACTTAGAGACTAGATCCCTACTTTAGAAAGATTTAGAGGCGTCTCTAAGGAGTACAAATAGGTTTATAATAAGTGTTAAGGCGCACCTTTAACTATCTAGTAACTATATATTTATATTTATTATTTTTCTTTATACCTTCTTATATCCTATTTTTCTTTATACCTTCTTATATCCTATTTTTTTTTATACCTTCTTATATCCTATTTTTTATCTTAAATTTAACACGAACACCTCCCTAGAATTTCAATTCTTTCGCTAACCCTTACCCCTACCCTTCCCCCCCCCTAGATCTAGATTTCAATTCTTCTACTAACACTTATTCCTATCCCCTCCCCTCCTCTAGATCTAGACCTACTCTTTTTATCAATACTTCTTTTCTACCACTCCCCCTTAGATTTAAACTAGAGAAATACTACTATTAATACTGCTATACTATTGCTTATTAGGTCACCCTAAATCCTACGCTTATAGCGTAACCCTAACCAACTATAATACTCCTAGACATTGTTGAGATTAGGAGTAGAAGAGCCTACCTACTAGAACCTAACTTACTCTAGGACTATACTACTAGACTCCCTAGCTATATATATACCGCTATAACTAATATATATATATACGGCCACTAGTAGGGAAGTTAAGAGTCTTTTCCTATTGCGTAAAGCTTCTATATAATTCTATACTAATAATAAGTATAGCTACCTAGCTTATATTAGATTTTACTTCAAAATATTATAAAGTAGTTAATTATTTATACTATCTAGGTAGGTGAAGTAGGAGAAGAATATAGCTAGGGTAGATTATTAGGCAGCTCTTCTCTAGACCCTCTAGATAGTATGCAAGCCAGACATCTATTAGCTATTTCATTGAATTTCTAGACTAGTATAGCTCTTTCACGTACCTTTTTTACCTTAGAGTCATGCCATTCCGTTACACCCTCACTACACCTATCGCACCTTGCGCTATCAACAGCTACGCACGATACTTCCCGCCTATTAATATATATACTTATTATAGCCCTTCGACATATACCGCGCCCTACCTAGATAAATTCGTGATAGCCGCTTGATTAAGTGCTCGCTAATCCCTACGGCTTCTTAGTAGGGGATTAGTAGCCCGCTTCTCTTCTACTAAGATAACTAAATAACTACCTTACCTCTACGCCCTCCCCAACTAGACTCTTGCGCATAATCGATTATACTATATAGCTCGCTAATATAGAGTATGCGTATAATACCTAGATAATCAACCCTAGTACCTAGTACTAATATAGTAATAATTAGCCCGCCTATCTTAAGCTACTTAGTAATCTATAGTGCTCGCCCTTTAGGATTAAGACTAGCATAGTAGTAGGGGCAACTAAGATTTAAAGCAACCTCCTTATATAGTTTCTTAGTGTAGTAGTATATTATGCCTTTTAGACCAGTAAGTTAGCTCTACTACTATTAACTAATTTAGGTAGCCTTTTTTATAAGCTGTCTAGATAGGCAGCGCTGCATAAGGTAGTAATATTTAGGCGTACTATACTAGCTTAGATATACTATACTATTTATACAAGTATTACTTCTCCTAGTTTATACTCTAAGTAAGGGGGTTAGGTTACTATTAGTAGTAGGAATAGATAGGCCAGCGAGCGTAGGTTTCTTAACAACGACAGCTTCTCCTAGTAATCGCTACTAGTATAGGATAGGTAGCACTTATCTACAATAACTCTCCGCAGCCTCTTTTACTAAAGTAGCTACTATATATATTTTATAAAACCCTAGGAACTAGTACAATTAGCGCTTACTACTACTATAGTAGCTATATACTCTACGCCTTTTACCTACTCTATATACTTAATACTAATAGCCTATAGTCGATCTTTTAGGCTATTTAATAGCTCCTAGAATAGAATTACAATAATAGTAACCCTAGGATCCTTAAGGCAAGCAGGAGCAAGGAAAAGTAGGCTCTTCCCTCTACCTATAGGTAGCACGACTACTAGTAGTAACTCCCTAGTAACTACAGCCTTTAGGGCAATCTTTTACTCCTCTAACTTATAGTATGTATTGCTTTAACCAAGCGATTTCTAGAGGGTAAGTTGAAGTTAGGTAGTAGAGCTTATTTCTAGTTCCAGCCTTATAATACTATACTTCTTAGGCTCCTAGGTATGCTAGTATACCTTATTACTACCTAGGACAGCCAAGTACTCCTAAATCTATAGGCGCCTCAAGCGATAACTAAGGCCGCTTCTTACCTACCTTATCCTAGGTTAGGTAAGGAGTATCTAATCTAGGCGTACTACTAGGCAGGTTAAGGAAACTATACTACTATAAGCTAAGCGCTAGAAGAACTATATTGAACGGGCGCTTAGATTTTAGATAATGTCCGCTAATATACTATATAACTAGTTACTAATCTACTTAGTTCGGCCTGCCTAGAGATTAAGGCTACCCTTAAGCTCTATCTCTAGTTCCTCTACTACCTCCTTACTAACTCCTTTATAGGTACTATAGGTAAATTCTTAGCTAATAAATTCTCGGCAATAGTTGCAACTACATCTAGTATTCAAGGATTGTAAGCCAATAGCCTAACTATATACTTATTTCCCTCGCTATTACCTATATTAGCTAGTTAGTCTCCTAAGGCCCTTTACTATTAGACTAAATATAATCGCTTCTTATTTAACCCTATACCTCGCCTAGTAGGTATTCTCTTAAGGGCAAGATATAGGTAAGGTATATAATAAAGAGCTAGCCAACCAGCTTAGGTAAAAAACGGGTATAACCTTAGGCTTATCCTACTGCGACTAGGTCTTACTATAGCGGACTATAAGTACTACCTACCATCTATAAATAGATATTACGGTCCTACAGGAAGCTATTGCGAAACCAAGTAGAGCTAATCTCTATACCTCTAGCTAGCTAGCCGCTAGTTATATAGGCAAGAAAGAATAATTACTCTAGGAAGCTATCCGTTTCTTAGAGATATTAGCGTACTCCTTAGGGGTTCTAATAGTCGTTAATATACATCTTCTAGCCCTAGGGGCTATCTACTACCCGCTAGACGATCTATAGAAGGCCTTTATCTAACCTATTCTCTAGTCGACTAAGAAGAGAGTATCCCTAGGTAATATAGGATATATTATCTTCTAGGTTAATTAAGGATATCTAGAAGCGATTCTCCTAGTTAGGGACTATTATCAACTTCTCCTATAGTACTATCTTAGCTATTACTAGTATACTAGTAACTATTTCTTTAAAGCGGCTTATAATAATAGGCCGCCCCTAGAAGTAAAGGATACGATAATCCTTAGACTACTACATTATAGCCTCGTTTACTATATTGAAGGTAATATACTTAGTATATACAAGTAGGCTAATAATAGTACTATAAGGGCTATAGGATCTATCTACCAAGTACTACTAGCGCTACTATTAAAAAGGAGCCGTTCTTTTTTACCCTACTACTTACGCTAGGCCGCAGAAGGAGAATCTTAGCGGATAATACCCTAATATAATAGACGATGCCCGCTAGTATATATAAGTAATCCTGTGCTAGCCGTAGGCGCTAGGTCTTAGGGTTAATACCTAAAACCGCTAGGAAATAGATTAGGCCGCTAGTAAAAGGATTATTTTCAATTTCCTAGAATATAAAAGCGCTAAAAAGTTCCTTAGCCCTCTGTATTTAGGTTACTTTATCGTTAAGGTACAAGGAATATACAAGGGCTATAGCTAGCTCTTACTACTAGCCTACCTAAGGAAATAGGGCCTTTGCGTTATGTAGGGGATTATTACTAGCTAAGTTATCCTCTTCTTCCTCTACTAGCGCTATTGCAACCTAGAGGTAGTAGTAGATAAATCGCTTAAGGTACTAAGTATAGCGTTGCTGCGAGTCTTAGTTTTAGAGCCTTATAAGTAGCCTTATATCGATTTCGCTACTTTTTAGACTTCGCAGCCAGCGCCTAGTCTCTAGCGATAAGGTTAAGAGGCTAGCTATATACTACTCGATAAGTAGCTCTATAACCTTTACTACCTAACTAAGTATTAGATTATTGCGTCTAGTAGGCGGCTTGCCTAGCTAAGCTAAGCTAGATTTCGATTACTTAGGTATTTTAGCACCTATTTCGATTAAACCAGCCTATATTATCCGGATTTTTTACTAACCCCTTAGTAATTTTTAGCTCTTCCTCTTACCTCTACTAAGTATCCTAAACTTTAGCTAGAATTAGGCTTGCCTTATTCTTAGCTGAAGTAGCTCCTTACTATAGAGAGGTAGGCTTATTTATAGGACATAAGACTATAAAGTATCGCTAAAGCCCCTAGTCTAGAAGAACGTTTATACCTTAACTTAGCTCTAATAATAGTTATTAGCTAGGCTATAGTACTAGCTATGTTGCTTATTATAGTGCTACTAGATAGTAGGTCGGCTGGTACTAATAAAGCTACAGCCCTTTTCTTAACAGGTAAAGGTATTAAGTAGCTCTCCAAGAATTGGAATTAGTAGGCTATAAGGTATAGGTAAGGGTATTTCGTAAGGTAGTTTAAGAGGAAGCTAGTTAAATCCCCTTTATTCTTAGATTATGCGGCAAGTCTTACGTAATAGTTAGTAGGTATTCTAGAGGTAGGTAGCCTAATTTCTTACTACACCATATTACTAGTATACTATAACGCTATACTCTAGTAGGTAATAAAGTAGGTCTACTACCTAGTTTTAAAAAGCCTAGTCTACCTACTATATTAGCGGTATAGTACCTAGCGGCTCTAGCTTATAGTTAGGGAGTTACTAGCCTAGTATTATTAGGGGTTCTACTACTAGGTAGGTACTTAGGGGTGTTATTATAGTAGGGTAGTAGTAGGGTAGTTGTGTAGGTAGCTACTATTGTAGGGTGTTTGGTTTTTTTGATTTTACTTATATAACGTTAACTTTGATTTTGCAATGTTAACTTTAGTGCACAACTTCAACGTGCTGCATCTCTACAACGAGAGTAGCTATATAAAATCTAAGTAAAGATTTAGAATTATAGTAGCTTTCTCTATAAAATAGCCTCTTTAGATTATTTTATTATGTCCTAGTTCAAAAGTTTACTAGCGCTATTCCTACTCTCCATTCCTACTTTAATTTTCTTCTTAGCGGCCCTAATGTCAAGGGTCTAATTGGTGCCACGCGTCTATTTCTAGTAGGAATAGAGGTGTCCTCTTGGTTAGGGGTAAAAAGGAGGTTAGGTTATATATTATATTTTATATACTTTTTAACTACTAGATTTAGTACCTCTTAGATATATCTTCTATTATCAAAAGGTAAAGTATTTATAGAGTCTATTTTAGTAATTAATTTATATTATCCTTCTATCTAAATAGATCTCTAAACTAAGAGAGTTATATTTTTAGCTATAACTTAGTTAATATTAAAGTAATAAAAAAACGAATTAAATAGAAAAAGAGGTTATAAAAAATAGAAAAAATTAGTATACTAGGATTTTTTTTAAATATATTTTTATTAGTTATAGAGACTAATTACTATCGAGCTATAATAGAGCCGATTTTTCTATAGTATTCTTATCTAGCTCTCTACTCTCTTTATATAAAGCTTTTATTAAAAAATATAATCTTTTTTAGATTAAATACTTTCTTTTCTACTATCTTTAATTACTATTTAGCGTACCTAAGTCTTAATTAAGCTAATTTAGCTAAAAATTTAAGATTTTTTAGTAGTTATATTTATAGTAACTCTCTCCTCTTCTAAAAAGTATTATAACTTTCTTATACTAATACTTAGATTATTTTCTAGTATTAATTTCTTATTTATCTTCTTAAGGCTTTAAATTATATTACTTATAATAACTTATTTTTCTCCTTTAGAAACCCTAGTAGGTCTTTTTTATATCTTTTTATATCTTCTACTTTTATAACTTTTCCCTTCTTAATTCTATTAATAGTATTATAAATTATTATTATTATTATTTTTAAGATAGTAGCTATCTAATTAGGAGAGTTATTAGCTTCTAATTAAAGCTAGATATTAGATTCGAGTTTTTAGAGATTTAGTACTAATTTAAAGAATTTAGTAAAAATTTTAAAATATCTTAATTTATTAGCTATAGGCTAGTATTTTAGTAATCTATTACGTAAGCTAACTATTAATCTAATTTTTTTATTTTTTTCCTCTAATTCTAAAAAATTACTTAGATAAGTAACCTATACTATAAATTTATTTATATAATCTTTACTAAGTAAACTAGGATTAGTTAAAAAATTAGACTTTTTTAAACGTAAATTAAAAAGTTATACTACTTTAAAAAAGAAGTAAAAATATACCCCTACTTTAACTCTAAATATAATAATATAGATTATATAATATTCCTATTTTTTTATTAGAAAATAAAAATTTACCTTTTTCTCTATAAAACTAATATTTTATTTTATTTCTAGCTTATATAGTTCTTAGGATATAGTACTTTAAAAAAGATTAAAAAATCGATTACTTCTTTTTCGTTGCACCCCTCTATATAATTAGCTTTATAATTATATTATTTAGAGTAGTATTACTAGTATAGTAGGCGTTGAAAATTTTTAGGATTTTAATATATTTTAGGATACTAGTATATAATTATATACATCGCCTAATCTAGACTAATATTATAGTATTAGTAGTAAGGATAGTAAATAGTAGTCTAGGGTTAGTAACTCTCTTAGCTTACTATACTAATCGTTAACACTTAAGTCTATTTAGCTTATTTTTAGTATTAGAGTAATTCTATTATTTAATCTTATATAAGTAAGTATTCTAGTAGGTATATTTTAGGCTATAGTAGTTAATCTTATATAAGTAGTATATAACTCTTTATTCTATTAGTAGTAGGCGCGTATATAGTTACTATTAAAGTATCTATTAATAGGAACCTTTATATAGTACGTACCTAATCTACTATAGCTAATAAGGTCGCTAATTATATTTTTCTCTATACTATATAGTTTCGTAAAAAATATTAGTATCCCTAGCCTAAGTATAATCTATACTATATATAGCTTCCTATCCTAGCCTATATAGCCTACCTCTTAGTATTAGGTTATTAGATAGTTAGGATACCTAAACCTAATTACTATTATTATATTAAGTATATTAACTCTAGTATTAAATGTAGTTGTAGTAACTAAGATACTTATTAGCTAGGAAGCGAATTTAAGCTAGATTTAATATCTTTTAGCCTCGCTTAGTCTTCTATAGTAATAGAGGTAGTCTAGGTTTTTACTTAGTTTTATTATTAGACTAGTTACTATAATATAAACTAATATCTTTTACTTACTTTTATAAGTATTCCTAATATAGGTAGCTATATTCTTAGCTACTACTATTTTAGTTAGAGAAAGGTCTACTACTTTATATTAGGTATTTAGGTAGTAGGTAGATTTATAGAAAGTTTATATATTATCCTCTACCCTAAGTAGATAGTATACTTTAGCTTTATACTTCTCTAGAATAGTAGTAGATAGTAGTATAAGGCTAATTATATACTAGGCTATATCTCTTATCTTAAGTAGATATAGGTAATATTTATAGTTAGGAAGGAGAATATAATAGTACTTATCTACTACTATACCTCTAGATTACCTAGGTCTTATAGTTAGCTTACTATCGCGATAAATTTCAGTTTTCCTAGATATTCTAGTATAGCAGTATTATCTATAAAGTCTCGTTAACTCTAGTATACTATAGGTAGAGGAATAATAAAGTACTATTTATATTAATTACTAAATCTAACTATAATATAATAAGTAGTATAATAACTATTACTTAGCTATAACCTTTATATAGAGTAGGAAGATAAAATACTAGACTCTTCTACTACTAGTTCCTATAATATAGGATATTACTACTTTATCTACTATAATACTCTTAATAACTCTACGCTACTAGCCTCTAAAGTTAGTAAGATAGTTAAAGTTTATATAAAGTACTTATTTAATATTAATATCGCCTCTCCTTACTTATTATAGTATAAGGCATTATATACTCTTACTTTCTCTTAATTAGGCCCTAAAATCCTAACTCTTTATACTATTATTATAATATCTTATAGAATACCTATATATTACTACTTAGGGATTAAAATTAAAGAGCTACCTCTACTATATAGATATCCTTACTAGTACTTACTATATATTCTAACTACTTTTTACTTATTTTATTATTAATTAAGTTTAGTACTTCCTTAGCTTCTTCTAGTATAAGGGCGATAAGTTTACTCTACTTACTCTAGTCTCACTATACCTAAATAATAAGTAGGTAGTATATAATACTTAGTCTAATTATTTAGCCTAAGTAAAGTAAAGTAGCCTCTTTTATTTTTTTCGTAAACGTAGTAGCTATTTTATATTACTCTCCTATCTAATTAGACTAAAGGAAGGTACTATATACTTAGTAGTATAGTAGAGTCTAGTAGGATATAACCTTATTAGCTATAATAGATATATAAAATAGCCTAATTAGCTAGAGATAGTATAGAAGTAAACTACTAATCTACTATAGGAGGAAGTAGTAGACTACTTTTAGTAACTTATTATAATTATACTCTTTATAGTATTAAGGTATAATAGTAAGTAAACTATTAAATATAAAGATATTACGAATACTATTATTAACTATATTATATACTTAAATACTAAGAATCTCTATAAAGTATCCTAGCTAACTAGATATAAAGTAAATAAGAAGGAATAGAACGTTAAGTAGCTCTTAGATACTATTATAGTAGTATTAGACTTAATTAAAGTTACTTAGGTCCTCTATAGTAAGAGTATTTAATACTTTTATTTAGATAGCCTAGATTATCTACTTCCTAATAAACCTAGTTCTATATAGTAGTATTAAATTCTTAGTATAGAAGGGTATATAGCCTAGTTTAGTATTAGGGATTATATACTAGCTCTTCCTATAGAATAATAGGAAGGTCTATATATTACTTAACTTATATAAGTTATATAAGGATACTCTTTCCTTTATTATATAACTCCTAAATTATCTATATATATTACTTAAATAATATAATAATATAGTATACTATAATAGTTAAACTATTCTATCTAATAAATATATTAAGTATATAACTATACCTAAACTTTATAATAAAGTATATAGTTATTATAATCTAGCTAATTAAGGTAGAAAATTCTATTATTAGGTAGTAATATACCTATACCTTAAAGTTAATATTCTTAGTTTAAGCTAATATCTTTCTACTATATTTTCTACCTTAATTATATCTTATTATCTAATTAGGCTAAGGCCTCTATTTAATTTATATCAGCTTACTAAAGATTTAGAGTTTATTATCTATAATAAGGCCTAATTCTTCTATCTCTTATAATCTACTTCTCTTTATAGAACTAGTATAAATCCTAGTTATATCTAAGTTATATTTATTATAGAATTTATAGTAGGTAGCTATTTAGGCGTATTTTTTAATAGTAGAATAATCTATTACAAAATTATATACTTCGCAAATTAGTCTACTTTTATATTAATAGTAATAAATACTAGTAGTATAACTAATATAAGATTAAAGTTAGATTTTATACTTATTTACTTAATTAATAAGAGCTAGAATTTATAGTAAAGCTCTTTAAATAGGTTTAGGTAGGTCCTCTTATATTATAAGGCTATAGTTAGAAATTTATTTTAGAAGCTTATAATATATATTTAGATTATAGTCTATATATTTTCTTATTACCTTAATATTTATAATATTATAGTAGAGGGTAGGTAATAATTTAGAACTTAATAGAAGAATATAAAAATTTAAATAATAGTATTACTATACTTATTATTAAATATAAGATATAGTATTAAAGGTAATACTAGTATATACTAGAGATATTCTTATATTACCTAGATATAGGCCTAGTAGGGTATATATACTATTATATACTAGTAAATAAGTAGTATACTCTTTACTAAATTTCTTAGGTATTATAGCTTAAGTATAATATAAGGTATTATATATTCACGCGCCTAGCTCTACCCTAATTCTCTAATATACTATTAAAATTATATATATTTAAGGTATAGGTTCATTTAATAGTTAGGAGTAGGAGGTACTATTATAAGTAATAAAGTCTCCTCTACTAGTATACTCGTATCTATAGCTTAAAGCTAGGTTTTAAGATTATTAATAGTTATTATAGTTAGTAATAGATACGTAGTCTACCTAGATTCTATACTATACTTAGTAAGTAGGATAGAGTTAATTAGGATATCTATACTATATTACTAGATAGTATCTATATTTTATAGGTTTAGGGAATTATATACTTTAAAGTATTTTATAGCTTAGGTTAGAGTACTAGATCTCTTAAAGAATTATTAGCTTATAATAGAGGTCTAGTATATACTCTACTATAGTACTCTCTCTACTCTTTACCTAACTTTAGGTACTAATATCCTATACCCTTATAAGTAGGCTTTTATATTCTTAGTTATACTTTTACCTATAATAATATAGCTATACTTATTATATTTTAATAAGTTAAGATATACCCTAAGGTTAGTAATAGGGGTATAGAGTATAGTAGGAATAGGGACTTTATTAATATCTTTATATAGATTATTAATCTACTAATTAATAAGCTCTTAAAGGGCTTCTCGTACTTTAGGAGAGCTATACCCTATATATCTAGTAGTAAAATACTCTTTAATACTAGTAGAGTAGAGAGTATATTAGTAGGTTTTATAGATAACTACGCTATAGCTAGGTCTAGGGTTAATATAGATTAAGTCGTTAATATTTATAATTAGGTACGTCTAATCTTTACTAAGATAGAAATATCTATAAGAAGGGTAGTACTATAGGTATATAGGTTATTAGCTAGGGGCTTTAGGATTTTAAGTTTAGTTTTTAGCCTAAATTATACCTACTTTAGGAATAGATAATAGCCCTAATTAGTTAGACTATATTAGTATTAGTAAAACTTAATACTACTAGTATTACTTAAACTCTATTTACGTATTTACTCTATATTATTTACCTACTACTACTATACTTCTTATTATAAAGCCTATTATAGATAAGATAGTACTACTATTATTTTATCTATTAGATATATCTAATAATACCGCGTAAGTATTAGCTATCTTAGCTATTAATAACGTACTCTTAAACTCTAACTTTACTATCTATAGTACTATACTAGATAACTATAATCTAATATAAGGCTTCTTTATACGCGACTCTTACTAGGCTTTAGTTTAGATATATAGAAATATTAATTATAAGAAGCTACTATAAGTTATTTAGGATATTTAAATAATCTAATTACTATAATATATACTATAGAGGAATAAATACTAGACTAGATAGTAATTATCTATCTTCTAGTAGATAAGGTCTAGCTAGTAATAATAGCGATCCTAGTAGAAAGAGGAAATATACCCTAAGGAGTAAATAATATAAGAGGTTAATAGGACCTTAGTTAAGAAGATAAACCTCGCGCTTATATAGATAGTAGCTAGTTTATAAGACTAGGTAGCTATAAAGGCTCCTATTATATATACTATTAAGTAGTAATAGTATAGAAACTTCGCGAAATATTTTCTATTATAGGCGTAGATATAGTTACTTAGATAATCTTAAATACTAAAGCTATTAGGTTAAGAGACGTATTAAAGGACTAGTAAGTAATTATTACTAGCTAGTAACGCTAGTATTATAAGGTAAAGAAATAATTTTAGCGGTTATCTTAGCCTATAATATACTAGCTATATAAGTATATACTACTAAAGGTTAATAATATAAACCTACTAACTCCTAGCTAGTATTATCTTAATATACTAATAGAGATAGAGTTGATAATATAGGTCTTACTATCCTATAGCAGAAACCTTTAAGTATAGGTTAGTTAACGTATAAAAGAGCTAGATCGAGAGCTTTATAGAGGAAATATAATAGTAGTAGAAATTAAATATACTTTATAAAGAGTATATAAAGCTTAAATAGGAAATCTAGAAGATAGATAAGAGTATAGGAGTAAGAGGTATATATTATAGTTTAATAGTAAAGGACTACCTCTTCTAGGTAGCTTTTAAATTAGATAATAGGTATATTCCTAGTAAGAAAGATAATAGTAATCTATATAAAGAGTTTAGGTTATTATTAGACTAGGGAAAGAAGTAGAATATTATAAAATAATATTTTAGAACTATTAGGATCTTTAGTCTACTACTAAAGAGTATAGGCGCTAATACTTAGTTTAAGAGACTTATATAAGAGTAGGTTAAGTAGTAGATTAAAATATTAGCTAAGTATAACTAAGATATTATAGCTATAGCTAATTATATTAAGCTATTATTCTTAGCTTTTATTAAGGAATATATACCTCCTAAAAGTTTCTATTCTTAGAATACCTTAATTAGTATTATAGTAAGTAATTATTATCGTTATTTAATAGGTATATTTTAGGGTATTATATCCTATCTTCTCTTACTAATATAGGATATAGGGCTAGTAATTCTCCTACCCTAAGGTTTAAGGAGGTAGGCTAATATAATAATAGTTTAGATAAGAGTAATACTAGAGGTAGTATATTATAACCTAATACTTATCTTCTACTTATTATATAATATAATTAGTAGTATATCTATAGAGGGACTATTCTTATAAAGGTAACTTTAAAATATTAGGGTTACTCTTATAAGAAGGTCTTTATTTAATAATATATTATATATTATTATTAGTCGCGCGTATACTCTACTCTTAGTATAGTTAATTAGTATATATACGCCCTTATCTTAGGTTTTCCTTATCTATAAAATTATTTCCTAGTCCCTAAAATATATTATTTCCTAGCTACTAACTATTTCCTAGCTACTAACTTATTTCCTAGCTACTAACTATTTCCTAGCTACTAACTTATTTCCTAGCTACTAAGCTATTTCCTAGCTACTAAGCTATTTCCTAGCTACTAACTTATTTCCTAGCTACTAGGTTATTTCCCTCTAACGCCTACTCTATAATCTTAGAGCCTATACTAAATACCTCCTATTAAATCCTACCTATCTATATATCCTTCCTAAAATTAGCTTCCTCTATCTTAATCCTTCTTAAAATCTTACTAAGATATATCTTATTATAACTATTACTCTCTCCTTAGATACCTAATAGTAAAGCCCTTAGGAATAGAATTAGTAGCTTTAAAAGCCCCTACTCTCCTAATAGTAGAATAAGAAAACTATTAACCTATATATCTTAACCCTCTTCTAGTGTACTTAATCTTAATAAGCCTAAAAAGTTATATAAATTAGTATACTCTTAATATAAGTTAAGGTAAAGACTCCTATAAGAAGATTAAGTTATATTCTTAAGCTTAATAATACTAAAGCTAGATTAAAGTTATAGCTAGTATTATAGGGGCTAAGTTTATTAAGTAGATTAAAGTCTATATTTATTCGCAGCTAGTATATATAAAGTATAATTTTATTATATCCTTTAATTATATACTAGATATAATTAGCTTTATATAGGCTTATAATAACTAAATATTAAATTACTTTTACGTTAATAGGGCTTAGGACGTTAATAATCTATTCTACTAATTAAAGGTATAAGTTAGAAAGATATAACTCCTTTTTTAAGATAGTAGGTATTTTTATTATATAGATAAAATCTTAGGTTACTAGTAGTTCGCTAGGTAACTAAGTAAGGTAATTAGTTTTACTACTCTAGTTTATATTTTTATTATATAGATAAAATCTTAGGTTACTAGTAGTTCGCTAGGGAACTAAGTAAGGTCGATTAGTTTTACTACTCTAGTTTTTTTTTTTTTTTTTTTTTTTTTTTTTTTACTACTCTAGTTTATACAAGGGCCTAGAATACTAGGATAAAGGAGCCTTACTTAATTATTACCTCTTATAATAGGTTTAATACTCTACTAGGGGAAATAAGGAGGTAGACGTTTAGATAAAGGTAACCTATAGAGTACTCTATTACTCTTTAATAAACCCTTACCTCTACTCTATATAGTTTATATATTACCTAATAGATATAGAGTAAGGTTAAAAGTTAAAATACTAGTCTATATACTATAGTAAGATAGGCTATAATAGTAGATAAAGTATAATATACTATAATATAGTATAAATACCTTTAATTTTCCTATAAGTAGGAAAAAGTTTTAGTTTTCTATATATAGTCCTCTTCTAACTTATTTCCTACTAGGAAATAGATATCCTATAGTATATAGGATTATAAGCTAATAGCCTAACTATATACTTATTTCCTTTACTATTATCTATATTAGCTAGTTAGTCTCCTAAGGCTCTTTACTATTAGACTAAATATAATTACTTCTTATTTAACTCTATACCTTACCTAGTAGGTATTCTCTTAAGAGTAAGATATAGGTAAGGTATATAATAAAGAGCTAGCTAACTAGCTTAGGTAAAAAATAGGGTATAACCTTAGGCTTATCCTACTATAACTAGGTCTTACTATAGTAGACTATAAGTACTACCTACCTATCTATAATATAGATATTATAGTCCTATAGGAAGCTATTATAAAACTAAGTAGAGCTAATCTCTATACTTCTAGCTAGCTAGCTACTAGTTATATAGGTAAGAAAGAATAATTACTCTAGGAAGCTATCTATTTCTTAAAGATATTAGCGTACTCCTTAGAGGTTCTAATAGTTATTAATATATATCTTCTAGCCTTAGGGGCTATCTACTACCCGCTAGATAATCTATAGAAGGCCTTTATCTAACCTATTCTTTAGTCGACTAAGAAGAGTATATTCTTAGGTAATATAGGATATACTATCTTCTAGGTTAATTAAGGATATCTAGAAGTAATTCTCCTAGTTAGGGACTATTATTAATTTCTCCTATAGTACTATCTTAGCTATTACTAGTATACTAGTAACTATTTCTTTAAAGTAGCTTATAATAATATACTACTCTTAGAAGTAAAGGATATAATAATCCTTAGACTACTATATTATAGCCTCGTTTACTATATTAAAGGTAATATACTTAGTATATATAAGTAGGCTAATAATAGTACTATAAGGGCTATAGGATCTATCTACTAAGTACTACTAGCGCTACTTATAAAAAAGGAGCTATTCTTTTTTACCCTACTACTTATACCTAGCTACTAGAAGGAGAATCTTAGTAGATAATACCCTAATATAATAGACGATACCTACTAGTATATATAAGTAATCCTATACTAGCTATAGGCGCTAGGTCTTAGAGTTAATACCTAAAACTACTAGGAAATAGATTAGGCTACTAGTAAAAGGATTATTTTTAATTTCCTAGAATATAAAAGTACTAAAAAGTTCCTTAGCCCTCTATATTTAAGTTACTTTATCGTTAAGGTATAAGGAATATATAAAGGCTATAGCTAGCTCTTACTACTAACCTATCTAAGGAAATAGGGCCTTTATATTATATAGGGGATTATTACTAGCTAAGTTATCCTCTTCTTCCTCTACTAGTACTATTATAACCTAGAGGTAGTAGTAGATAAATCGCTTAAGGTACTAAGTATAGTATTACTATAAGTCTTAGTTTTAGAGCCTTATAAGTAGCCTTATATTAATTTTACTACTTTTTAGACTTTATAGCTAGCGCCTAGTCTCTAGCGATAAAGTTAAGAGGCTAGCTATATACTACTTAATAAGTAGCTCTATAACCTTTACTACTTAGCTAAGTATTAGATTATTATAGTCTAGTAGGGCTTACCTAGCTAAGCTAATCTAGATTTCGATTACTTAGGTATTTTAGCTACTTATTTCAATTAAACTAGTCTATATTATCTAGATTTTTTACTAACCTCTTAGTAATTTTTAGCTCTTCCTCTTACCTCTACTAAGTATCCTAAACTTTAGCTAGAATTAGGCTTACTTTATTCTTAGCTAAAGTAGCTCCTTACTATAGAGAGGTAGGCTTATTTATAGGATATAAGACTATAAAGTATTACTAAAAGCCCCTAGTCTTAAAGAACGTTTATACCTTAACTTAGCTCTAATAATAGTTATTAGCTAGGCTATAGTACTAGCTATATTACTTATTATAGTACTACTAGATAGTAGGTTAGCTAGTACTAATAAAGCTATAGCCATTTTCTTAATAGGTAAAGGTATTAAGTAGCTCTCTAAGAATTAGAATTAGTAGGCTATAAGGTATAGGTAAGAGTATTTTATAAGGTAGTTTAAGAGGAAGCTAGTTAAATCCCCTTTATTCTTAGATTATATAGTAAGTCTTATATAATAGTTAGTAGGTATTCTAGAGGTAGGTAGCCTAATTTCTTACTATACTATATTACTAGTATACTAGAATACTATACTCTAGTAGGTAATAAAGTAGGTCTACTACCTAGTTTTAAAAAGCCTAGTCTATCTACTATATTAGTAGTATAGTACCTAGTAGCTCTAGCTTATAGTTAGGGGTTACTAGCCTAGTATTATTAGAGGTTCTACTACTAGGTAGGTACTTAGGGTATTATTATAGTAGGGTAGTAGTAGGATAGTTATATAGGTAGCTATAGTTATAGGGTATTTAGTTTTTTTAATTTTACTTATATAATATTAACTTTAATTTTATAACGTTAACTTTAGTATATAACTTCAACGTACTATATCTCTATAAGAAGAGTAGCTATATAAAATCTAAGTAAAGATTTAGAATTATAGTAGCTTTCTCTATAAAATAGCCTCTTTAGATTATTTTATTATATCCTAGTTTAAAAGTTTACTAGCGCTATTCCTACTCTCTATTCCTACTTTAATTTTCTTCTTAGTAGCCCTAATATTAAGGGTCTAATTAGTACTAAGCGTCTATTTCTAGTAGGAATAGAGGTATCCTCTTAGTTAGGGTATATAGCCTAGTTTAGTATTAGTAGGATTATATACTAACTCTTCCTATAGAATAATAGAAATGTCTATATATTACTTAACTTATATAAGTTATATAAGGATACTCTTTCCTTTATTATATAACTCCTAAATTATCTATATATATTACTTAAATAATATAGTAATATAGTATACTATAATAGTTGAACTATTCTATCTAATAAATATATTAAGTATATAACTATACCTAAACTTTATAATAAAGTATATAGTTATTATAATCTAGCTAATTAAGGTAGAAAATTCTATTATTAGGTAGTAATATACCTATACCTTAAAGTCTATATTCTTAGTTCGAGCTAATATCTTTTCTACTATATATTCTACCTTAATTATATCTTATTATCTAATTAGGCTAAGAGCCTCTATTTAATTTATATCTAGCTTACTAAAGATTTAGAGTTTATTATCTATAATAAGGCCTAATTCTTCTATCTCTTATAATCTACTTCTCTTTATAGAACTAGTATAAATCCTAGTTATATCTAAGTTATATTTATTATAGAATTTATAGTAGGTAGCTATTCGGTCGTATTTTTTAATAGTAGAATAATCTATTATAAAATTATATACTTCGCGAAATTAGTCTACTTTTATATTAATAGTTATAGGTTCACTTCCTCTATAGTATTCACTACGGTAAGTAGTACTTCCTCTATAGTATTCGCGTGCAGTAAGTAGGTAAGAGAGGCTTCCTCTATAGTATTCGCGTATAGTAAGTAGGGAGGGGATAGTAGTATAAAATAGACATAATAATAGGAAAGAATAATTAGTATTTAAGTATTATTCTATATATAATAAGAGAGAAGGGCTATATATAGGGGGAGTAACGTATAGGCCTATTAGCCCTATACATTCTCTCCTAAACGTTTACGTATTATACGTAATATAGCTTATTTACGTATAGATACTAGTAACTTTTCTCTTTTTATATAAGTTACCTATAATCTCGTATATAACGTTACTATTCAATTACTTCGCCCTTACTATTCGTCTATTATATATTATCCTTTCTTTTCTAGTAGGTTAGCTATACGTTTACTATTAACGCGTATAGTCTTAACTACCTCTTCTTATATATTATTCTTATAAATTGAAATAAGTAAGTTAAGTCGGCCTCTATATAAGGGCCTTAACTTTAATATTTAGTATATTACTTATAATTAATTTCTATAGTACTGAATTCAGGGTCTTCTTTATATATATATTAGCTAGATTATCTCGTCCGTTAATCTATTATACTTCTAAGATCTCTTAATTCTTATATAATTCTCTTAGAGATATAATATCAATTATTAGCTACTTCTTATTCGTTGTGCTAAGCTTAACGAGGTAGTCGTATAGTAATTTTAAGTCTAAGTAGACTATAACTAGTATTCTTAGTAAGTTTATTATTTATATAATTTAGTAGAGTATTATACTTAATGTAATCGCGTTATTAAAGCTACTAACTATACTATATAGCTTACTAGTAAAGATACTTTAGGTTACCCTCTTATACTTAATTAAGTTCTAGTATACAATATTACTATAGATCTAGAAGTTGTATCTATTACCTATATATTCTTTAGTAGTAAGAATAATTATAAATCTAAGCTAGGAGCTAAGATCCTTATTATTAGTAAATAATCTATCTATAAAGATAAAAGCTTTATCTATTTAAGTTAGAGAGGTATAAAGTTTAGGCCTCTATCTAGATTATCTATCTACTATTAGACTTATACGTTAAGATTCTTAATATCCTAAGTATTTAGCTCTATTATTTATACAGTAATTAAGAGATTAAAAGCTACTTCTAGTTAGTAGACTAAGGCGATATATACTTCTCTTACTTATTACTTAATATATCTTTATATAGTATCTTTACTATCTAGGTTAATTATATAGAGGTATTTTATCTATCCTTTCTACACGAGTTAGATCGTCTTACTATCTAGTTCGATCCTTCTACTATTAAACTTAAGTAGTTATCTAGGAGATAATATACTCTTTAGTTTCGTACGAAAATTAGCTTTATTAAGTTCCTCCTACTCTTACTATGCGAAGTCTACTATAATAATACTAACTATATTATTAGTTTATAAACCTATAATTCTAAAAGTTTTTAATCCTTTATACGTAATTAGTAAATATAGATTATATAAGGATATCTTTATCCTAAGCTTATCCTTATAATAGTTATAGTATATCTTAAACTAGTATAAGCCTAATTCTATAGTACTATATAATAGTCGTATAATCTATAGAATTATATCTAGGGGGAAGAAGGACTTAAGCTCCTTTAGTAGTCTAGTATATAGCGTGCGTATAAGTTTATCTATTACCTATACGTATACTTACGTAATATCTTAGAGCTTATAGTATATATCGTATATAGTAATTAGTAATACTCTAACTACGAGTAGTAATTATTAGCTTATTCTTTAGATGTAGGAGATTATATAAGGATCTCCTCTTTACCTATATCTAAGTATCCTACTAGTATAAGCCTAGATTTCTTGTATAGTTATATCGTCTTCCTTTAACTTCTTGTATAAGTCTAAGGTTAAAGATTTATCTACTATATTTATAGGTTAAACTTTAGGATTTTAAATATTCCCTTCTAGAGTAGTATCTCTATCTCTATATAGTCTAACGCCTTAAATAGTATACTAGGTATTATAATAATACCTTTACTATAGAGCTAGATAGCTAGTACGTAGTTATCCTTCTCCTTCTAAGTTAAGAATAACTATATAATATATTATATAGCTTATCTTTTTAGGTTTTATCTTTATATTACTTCTATTTCTTATATAATACTTAGGTTATCCTCCTTATTATTATTATTTTAAGGTTATAGAATCTTTCTTAGTTGCCTCACTTTTATATAACTAGAGCTTTAGTTAGTATAGTACTCTTCTTAATCTAGTCCTTTCGTGCGATTTAAGTATCTTTATAGGTAATTTCTTTTCTTAGTTATCTCCGTCTTCGCACGATAGGAGTCTTAATAACTACTTACTCTAGCTTTTAGGATCTATTACTTATCCTTAGTCCTATCTTTTATATATATCTCTATATAGAAGTATAGCTTTACTTACGTGTATCTAAAAGTTATAGGTCTATTTTCTATCTTAATTACTATATTATACTCTTTAATAGCTTTAAGTTTATATAGTCCTATCTAACTACCTTTCTCTCTCTATACTAAGATCTCTAAGTTTAGTAGGAGTATAAGAATACTATATAAATCTAGACTATTCTAAGTATTTATTATATAATTTACCTTTTCCTTTACTCTTTACTACGTAGGATCTTTATAGCTCTTCGTACGGCTTTAGCTTAAGCTATTATCTAGTAATAGGTATAAATCTATAGTAATTTATAGGTATACCCTAAAGACTAGTAGCGTTAGTACGAGACTATTTAGTCTAGCTATATGTTTAACGCCTTAACTACTATTTAGAGGATTAATTTGTCTATACTATTACGTAGCTCTACCTTAAATATATTAAATATATAGCGTAGGGGCTAGTACGTACGTTTAATCTTCTTAACTACCTAGTATACTTTAACTAGTATTTAGTGGTATTATACGCCTACGATTCTCGCGCGAGCTTAAAAACCTTCTACTATAAAATTTATCCCTAGATTATATATAATATAGTCTAGGGGGCCTTAATATATATTAATCTAGTACTTATATAGTACCTCCTAGGTATCTTATATAGATATTAACTTTAGAAATATAGCTACTTGAATAAAGTATTAGTATTAATAACGTGCAAGACGTTCCTTCCTTTAATCTATATAATATTAATAACTATCTCGTAGTTAAAATAGAGATTATCCTTAATTATAAACTTAAATCGTTAGGGGCCTCGTGCGTACTATTAGTAGAAGTAGTAGAACTTCTAGATTTCTAATAGTATAGATTAATTCACCTTATACCCTACTTCTATAAGTATCTTATAGAGGCGCTCTATATAGGGGTAACAAATCGTCGATAAAGTTAGCGTAGTTCTAATTCTATAAAGAATATTATTAGTTTATATAGACTTAGGTTAAAGAATAGATATCTCTATTTACGTACGATAGGGATAGTTATATTATCTTTCTATACGATAATATTAAGTATATTATTAAAGTACGCCCTAAGTCTATTAGTATTAGTAAGGCTAAGGAGGAATAGCGTTAGGGTATTAAGGATATAGTACGTTACTATACCGAGCGAGTTTTACATCTATATAGTGCTAAGAGAGCCTTTTATACCTTAACCTCTAAAGCTAATACTTTATTTACCTAGGGTCTAGTTAACTTTTATTTATAGGTTCTCTTATACGTACGCTTTAAGTTATATCTTACTAACTATTAAGATTAATAATACGCTAGTATCCTATAGTTCACCTTAGTATAATATATAGTACCTATCCTCGAGCATAAATTACTATACGTAGTAGCTTTCCTCTATACTATAGATATCCTTACTAGTTGTATAGTAGAGGTATATAGTAGTATTAAGGAATTATATAGCTTCTTTACTACCTTTAATCTTACTATCCTAGTCTTTATTATAGTCTCTATTAGTATCTTCTTTATAGCTATTATTATATATAGATTCTATAGGGCCTTTAAATCTAGTAATATATACTATAATTTCTTCTAGGCTTAGTATCTTATTATAGATCCTCTCGTATAAGCTAATATACTAGTATTTTACCTATACTTAGTCTATTTAGGGATAGCTTAACGACTAATATCCTACCTTATAATATATAAAGTATTTCTTAGTCGTATAGTCTCTTACTAGTAGTTACTTTCGCCCTTTATTATATCGTGCGTTCGAGTAGCGTCTATTATATTACTACGGCTAAAACCTTCTACTACTTCTTCTATTACTCGTACGTAGTATTAGGGTATATTTCTAGTCTATATAGTATACTTTAGTAGGATTGTATATAAATTAAAATACTTATAATTAATTATAACTTAAAGAGCTATATAAAGGTTACTAAATAGTACTAGTTTAAGTTTAGGTTATCTATAATAGGCTTATACAACTATTATATAGAGTAGTACGTCGCTTAGAAATCGCAGCTAAGTACTCTTTATATAAGAGTAAGCTTATTAATTATAAGCTTAAGACCTTATATAGAGATTTATCTAGATTCTCTCTTTTATATTATACGAAGGAGAGTATTATCTAGTCTATCTAATATTAGTTATAGTTAATATTATATTAAAATATACGTTAAGCTTTATATATAGCTCTTACTATATAAGTCCTAGTCTAATATTATATAGATAGTACGTACTTATACAGTCTTCTAAGATATTAGGGAAGATACTTAGGTATTATACCTCCTAAATCTCTAACAACTATATAGGTCTATAAAGATCCTTATTTATTAGTAAGGATATTATATAGTACCTAAGTAGTTATTCTCCCTTCTCTATACCTTCTAGAATTATATAATCTTCTTAGGGGTAGTTATCCTATAGAATATTCTACTAGATAAACGTAAGTTCTTACTAATTTAGTAGTAGTACTAATCTATATAGTTACTATACTTACTAGTAGAGTATACTAATAGTAATCTAGGAGAAGGTCTAGGGTCTATCCTAGCGCTAGCATTATATAGAATACTAGTAGGTTTTATCGCGTAGGTTATAGCGTATAGAGGTATTAGTATTATATATAACTTATCTATTATGATCCTCCTATACTACGCTACTAGGGTCTAGATTTAGTATCTTACCCCTAAATTTCGCGTATTATATAGTACCCTTAGTATTAGTAGTAGCGCTTTTAGCTAGTATAATAATAGTCTATATATTACCTACCCCTAGGGTATTATTAGTTATAGAGTAGGTACTACTATCTCTATCTAATTTAGTTCTTTATATAGAGATAGTAGTTTATCTACTTATACCTAGGGTCCTTTATATAGGTCCTCATTTTCTCTTAATATAAGAACTATTAGTATTATTTCTATCGTGTAGATTAGAAGTATTTAGTATAGGCTAGGGAGGGGCTATAGTAGTTCGTCCTCTTATCCCTATACTAGCTTATATAGCTTAACTCCTTATATTTAGCTTCTTCGCCTTTATATAGGATTATAGTCCTTAAGGAGGGTAAGGAGGCGTCCTTAGAGTATAGCGTTAACCTTTATAAAGTTATTAGCTATCTAATCCTAAAATATCTCTATATACAATAAATAGAAGTCTTTATTATTATATCCTACTAATATAAGTTCTATAATTACTTATATAATATATCTATTAAGGTTAGTAATACTACTATGCTAAGGTCTAGCTTATAGTCCTAGTTATCTATATTTATATAATATTTTACTAGAATTAAGGCTAGTATACCTATAATTTATGCGATCTCGTTATTAAACGGATTTTAAGGTCGTCTACCTCTTCTTCCGTACATAATAGTAATACTAAATTAGCTACTATTAGTATTAGTTCGTCTTATCTTAGTACTATAGCTTATTAGTTAAGGGGAAGCTTCGTATAGCTTCTCTTCTATACGGGTATTACTATTAGTACAATTGTATAGCGAAGTTATTAATATTATATACTTAAGTAAGTATACGAAATAGTTTACCAACCTACTATATTTAGAGGGCTCTATTCTTAACCTTACTAATTTATAAATAAAGTTAATTACTACTATTAGTATAGGTTTACTTCCTCTACAGTATTTACTATAGTAAGTAGTACTTCCTCTATAGTATTCGCGTGTAGTAAGTAGGTAGAGAGGCTTCCTCTATAGTATTCGCGTGCGGTAAGTAGGGAGGGATAGTAGTACGAAATGCATATAATAATAGGAAAGGATAATTAGT